>CM042244.1:479240-504240 GCA_023566225.1 Romanogobio albipinnatus
ATACCAGACCGTCGGTTTGCATCGACTACATCCCGCTCCTCCACTGAACTCAGTATTACCAGTGTAACTCTGTCAGATTCAGCTCTCTATTATTGTGCTCTGAGAGTTGGAGCCCAGTGACACAAAGAGCCTGAGACGCTTTACAAAAACTCACATTCATTTTTCACTTTGATCTCAAGCCACATCAAACCCACAATCTGTAATTCTCATAATATCATTACACCAGTGGAAACACCTGTGTGTGGTTACGGATGGAAATTTAGTTCAAGTAATAAAGGCAAATTTGAGAAAAATAAAGAGAGATTAATATAAAACCTGGGGCTGGCTGAGCAGGAAGCTTGAGTGGGGTTTGGGTGGAACCGGTTTGGGTGGAGCCGGCAGGGCAAACAGTTCTGGTGGAGCCGACAGGGCAAACAGTTTGGGTGAAGCTGGCAGGGCAAACAGTTTGGGTGGAGCCGGCAGGGCAAACAGTTTGGGTGAAACTGGCAGGGCAAACAGTTTGGGTGGAGCCGGCAGGGCAAACAGTTTGGGTGGAGCCGGCAGGGCAAACAGTTCTGGTGGAGCCGGCAGGGCAAACAGTTTGGGTGGAGCCGGCAGGGCAAGGCATGGTGATTGCCTCTGTGGGGATATCGGGGAGAGCAGGGAGCTCTGAAACCACCAGACACTCTGAGATGGAGGAAGCTTTTCTTCTCTTCCTCCTCTTGCATTGGTGAGGTGATGGTGTGGAGATTGCTGCCTCTTGGGGAACAGCAGCATTCACGGCCATCTCAGGAAAAGCTGCAGCTTTTTCGACCGCCACTGGGGACGCTGCAGTTTCTACAGCCACTTCTGGGAGAGCTCCAGCATCCTTAGCAAGAGGATTCTCTTGGCAATCGAGGAAATCCACAAATCCCCCAAAAGTCAGGTGATCCAGTCCTCTCATTGGCCACCAGGTGAGGGCTCATCAAGGGCATAGTTAAACAGGTCCTTGAGAGCCGCATCATTGAACCCCAGTCCCTCTGCAGCACCGCTGAACTCCAGGGCAAACTCCCTCAGGT
Source organism: Romanogobio albipinnatus (assembly GCA_023566225.1). Classification (NCBI taxonomy): domain Eukaryota; kingdom Metazoa; phylum Chordata; class Actinopteri; order Cypriniformes; family Gobionidae; genus Romanogobio; species Romanogobio albipinnatus. The sequence continues at coordinate 480,278 of CM042244.1, forward strand.
CAGTCCCCTGTTGATGGAGGGAGCTCAAGGTCTTTAATGGGAGCATGCTTTGGTAGAGAGGGCTGGAGACAGTGGAGGCTGATGGATGGTGCAAGCCCTTCTTCCGCTTCATCCTGCATTGCCTCCTCCTCACTAGTTTCTTGAGCAATGATCTGATGAAGAACATCATGCACAGCGAGCTTCTTCACCATTGTGCTGCCACAAAATGAATGACAAGCAAGGCACTGTGAGGCATTTATATGTGTCTGCGCTATAACACCTATATTTGTACATTTTCATCCCAATACACAATGTCATAATATTAAGGTTAAAGTTAGTGCACTTCTTCGAGAATACCAGTGTTTTTACAATGCATGAGGGAGATCTTGGTTGCACTAACCAATTTGTCCCATGAGATCCCCCTAACCGATGATGTCCCTGTCCGTCAGCGCTATAGGCGAATTACACCTTCTGAGTATGAATTAGTAAAATCTCCTATTAATCAGTTGCTGGACTCGCAAATCATTCGAGAGAGCTGTAGCCTTTATGCGTCACCAATTGTGTTAGTTAAGAAAAAGGATGGTAGTTTACGCATGTGCGTGGACTACAGGCAGCTTAACACTAAAACACGTAAAGATGCTTCCCCGCTACCGAGAATTGAGGAGACGTTGGATTCACTGACAGGGGCACACTGGTTTTCCACGTTGGATTTAGCCAGCGGTTATAATCAGGTCCCTTTCTCTGAATCCGACCGACGAAAGACCAAAAGCTTTTTGTACTCCACTTGGGCTTTTCGAATGGAATCGCAAGCCTTTTGGCCTTTGTAACGCACCAAGTACATTTCAGCAATTGATGGACCAACTTTTTGGGGATCAGAGACATCAAACAGTGTTATTGTATCTTGATGATATAATTGTATTCTCTTCAACGGTACAGCAACATCTACAGGGGTTAAGGATAGTGCTGAGTCGCCTAAAGGCTGAGAATTTGAAGGCCAAATCGGACAAGTGCGTGTTCTTTCTTGAAGAAGTCCAGTATCTGGGGAATGTTATTTCTGCCCAGGGGGTAGCGACAGACCCTGGTAAGATTGAGGCCGTCACTCGATGGCCTCGTCCATCAACTGTGTCAGAGCTACGGACCTTCTTGGGCTTTGTGAGCTATTATAGGCGTTTTGTAGAGGGCTTCGCTAAGCTGGCTGCTCCCCTGCATAAATTGGTAGCCGAGGCAACTGGAGGGAAGTTGGGTAAGAAAAGTAAGCGAGGACTGATTGATGTTTGGTCTATGCAGTGTGACGAGGCATTTGGGACCCTCAAGCACAGGCTTTCGACGGCACCCATTCTGGCGTATTAAGATTTCGCCAAACCATTTATCTTGGAGGTGGATGCCAGCCATGTTGGGTTGGGCTTGATACTCTCACAAGAAGTCGATGGTAAGATTCGTCCCGTCGCCTATGTCATACAAAGTCATACCCTTAGGCCAGCGGAGCGTAATACAGCCACACATGCCATTAGAATTTCTGGCCCTTAAATGGGCTATGACCAAAAAGTTTTGAGAGTACCTCCTGGGCCATAAATGTGTCGTGCAATCCAATAATAACCTGCTGAGTTACTTGGCTACCGCTAAGCTTGGAGCTACGGAGCAGCGTTGGGCATCTGAATTAGCGGTGTTTGATTTTGAGGTCCAATATCGATCTGGCCGAACCAATCAGAACGCGGATGCATTGTCCCGTCGGGATGCCGCTGCACGTGAGGAAAGGGCCAGCTGGTCTCCAGGACTGGTAGTACCAGAACTGTTACGGCGAGCCATACAGTTGGAACCCATCGGGTTAATTTAGTCTGGGGCAGTTCAAGCGTTGCCTAGCCGTTCTGGTCCAGATATAAGTGCATTACAGGAGGCTGACCCCGACATAGAGCAGGTGTGGAGCTTATGGAGACAACAACGACGTCCGGGCCTATAGAGCGACAAAATCTGTCTAAGTCTGCTTTGACTCTCCTCCAACAATGGGACCGGTTGGTAGAGGAAAGGGAGCTGCTGTATCGAAGAGTGTTCCGTCCGGATGGCGGTGAAGAAGTGCTACAGCTAGTATTGCCACGGGTTCTAAAATCTGAAGTTTTGAGACAGCTCCGTGAACAGCATGGGCATCAGGGCATCGAACCTACTCTTGAACTGGTACGTCAGCGATGCTACTGGCCAGGCATGGCTGCTGATGTTACTCACTGGGTTCAGGGATGTGAGCGGTGTCAAGTGGCCAAGGCTGCTCCCCCAATTGCTCGAAGTTATATGGGGCACCTTTTGGTTTCTAGGCCTAATGAAATCGTGGCCATGGATTTCACTGTCTTAGAGCCATCACTTTCAGGGCAGGAGAATGTATTGGTATTAACGGATGTATTCAGTAAGTTCACTGTAGCTATTCCAACCTTCGACCAGAGGGCAGAGACTGTTGCCCGAGTTCTGGTGGAGGAGTGGTTCTTCAAGTTTGGGGTTCCTGGGCGGATTCATTCCGACCAGGGCCGCAATTTTGAAGCTGTTTTGATCCAACAGTTGTGTCATCTTTACCAAGTGACCAAGTCTCGCAGCTCCCTATACCATCCAGCGGGTAATGGCCAGTGTGAACGATTTAATCGTACTCTACACAATCTGCTGCAAACCTTACATACTTGGCAAAAGCGGGACTGGGCATCCTGTTTATCACAGGTACTTTTCTGTTACAACATGTAACCCTTCCCAGTGTGCAGTCAGTAAATCACACAGGTTGGTTGCACATTTAAAGTGGATTTATTCTGTAAAACAGACATTAATGGTTTTAGTTGCAGCGCAAAACACCACACACAGTATAACGAGGAATTCTCGCTTTCAAACTCACGCATTGCACAGTCTCATAACATTGCTTTTTAACATGCAGATATCCTTATTTCAGCATGAAATAATTGTAACAATATCTCTGTTCTAGTTTCTTTAAACAGCATTTGTGTTATTATCAACATTTAACCACACATTCAAACTCAAATCAACGCATAGCACGATTAAGAGAACACATACACGCTTCACATTCTATGTAAACACTGCAGGAACATACACAATAACATCATAAGCATTCATACACAAATTTCACACCCGCCTACCTGTAAAACAGACATTAATGGTAAATGGACTGCATTTATATAGCGCTTTTAACAGACCAATGGCCATCCAAAGCGCTTTACATCTTGCCTCACATTCACCCATTCACACACCGACGGCGGTGTCAGCCATGCAAGGCGCCATCCAGCTCGCCGGGAGCAGCTGGGGTTAGGTGTCTTGCTCAAGGACACCTCGACACTTGGTCAGGTGGAACCGGGGATCGAACCATCAACCTTCCGGTTTGTAGACAACCTACATGAACCACTGAGCCACTGCCGCCCCACTTAATGGTTTTAGTTGCAGCGCAAAACACCACACACAGTATAACAAGGAATTCTCGCTTTCAAACTCACGCGAGACTCACACGAGAGCACAGTGTGATTACCACTCATGCAACATTACCGCCTCCTGCTGGCGTTCTGTGAGACTACAATTTTAACACCGTAGTTAACTATAAATCCATGGTCTTTCAAGGCTCATATTACTGGAGTGCAATATTCAATCTATCAATTTATCATTGCGCTACAAACACAAATGGCAAGAGCCCTTATTTTTTAATGTTTGGGCAGGAACCCAGGCTACCGGTAGATTTCTTGCTGGGCCGTGAACAGGAGCCAGCTGCGGGTAAAGTGCATCATTGGGTCGAGGAGCATCAGGCAAGATTTGGAAGATGAGAAATTGTAAGATGTCAATTTGGGTTATGTGGGGCCTGGAGTCCCTCCGGTAGTCTGGGAAAACACTGCTGCGGGTACCCCAGTGTTGGGAGTGGTGATTGCGGCTACTCCACCCGACGGCACTTCCAAAGGGATAGTGGTGGCCAAAGTATGTATTTATATCTGTGTTCCCGACCACATCCTTGACGTCACCCGATTTGCCCCTAGTTCCACGTCGAACAGTGCGTCAGGGAGCTGGGGAACATTCTAATAGATACCACCTTCCTCGAGCTGTTGGAAGGGTAGACCCTGGAGTGGTTAATTCTGTACAAGGGTTTCACTCTGTTGTGGCTTTGTTTCGACCATGGCATTAAATCGCCTGAGTGTAAGGGCTCTTGGTAATCGTTTCACCGTCAGGACGACGATGAGAAGTTGGGGGGATAGATTGTGGCAGTAGGCGTTCACCCCGCCTATTACCACTCGGCTGGACGGTGGTTTAACTTTAGTCACAAGGGCTATAAATATGTTTGGTGCGTGTTACCTGGGAGGGCATTATGCGTGATGTCATGTCATTGTCTTTCCGGTGTGGTGTGCAAGGGGGCGAGAGTGGACTGAGGAATTAAACTGCATACCCCCCCGGTGAAAAATACGTACTATTAAATGCATTAAAAACGTACTTGAGTATGTTTTTAGTACAATACAAATATACTATAATGCATTTTTAATACATTTAATAGTACGTCTTTTTCATGACGCTCGTTGTTGTGCGAGCTTCCGGTGAAGCGGATGAGGTTCGTGGTGATTTAAACTGGAGGCTTCAGGTGTTCCATAGGCCTGATTAAGGTTATGGTGGGATGTTTCTTTGTCGTTATTGCCGTTGACTGGATGAGCGACGTGGCTGTTCAGTTCAACACAATCTACTGAGCGCCTACAATCATCCATTTAAGTTACGTGACTGCTGTATGCTTACGTTCACTGTATTTTTGTCTACTATATTTGTATGTTTAGTTGTTTTCTTTGTGCTCTAGTGTGGCCTCCGTGGCCCCTGGTATGAAAGACATTTGGCCTATCCTGCCCTGTCCTGATACTGTCAAGGTATTTGTTGACCCAATTGCTCTCATAAATGTACCCTGAATTTCAGAGTGGTGTGCTTAGTACAGAGCCATATTGTGACGTTACCGGCCGGTGTGTATCCCTTTACTTGTGAGACTGTGTGCTATTCCGTTCCTGCTTTCCTGACATGAAAAGTATATGCTTTTGGGCATAATTGATTTCTTGTATTCGTCTTTTTTTAAATTGTAGTCTTTTTCTTTATTTTCATGGAGGGTGGTTCCCTCTTTGTGTATATTATTGTTTACTTATTTTTTATTGTGGTGTATGTCTTACGTGTGTGTGTTCTTTGATATAGAATTGGGACGGCAAGGAAACTCTTCTTGGTGCTGGTACTGTGGAGTGTTTGCTGTGCCACACGGAGGTGTCATGTTGTGTGCGGTGTGAGTGCACGTTAGAGGTCTTCACGGGTCCAAAAATTCATACCCGAACCCGAAGAGACCCGTAATGTGCTTAACGGAACCGACCCGGACCCGTCTATTATTTCAAAAGCTGGACCCGGACCCGTGAAGATCCGAGAAATGCCAAAAACGTAGTACCCGGAACCGACCTGGACCCGTCTATTATTTAAAAGCTGGAACCGAACCCGGCGTGAAGACACAGACCCGACTGGACCCGTTTGTCACATATTCCACAATAACTGATATTAACAAGTCAATAAACAAGTTATGAAAAATATAACTTTTTGTCTTACCTAGCCGTCGTCTCCCTTCCTTGTAACGTTACTTGTGATGCATTACATCCTTGCCAAAAAGTTAAATCCATGTTATTCCTCTCTTGTTATTCCAAGCATGCTTAATTCACTCATCATTTCAGCTTTAAAAGTCCACTTCATGTCACGGTAACGGATGACAAATGCGTCTTTGCAGATTTGCATTTCGACTCGAGTTAACTCCCATAATAACTTTGACTGTTTGCCCTTTTTAACTAATAACGATTGCTCGTTCGATGGCCGCTGACGTCCACATTATTTATTTGCTATAATCTCTGTGAGCCGAGCCTGACCACCAAAACTTTAAGAAATAAGACGGTTCATTCATATTATTATTAAAGTCAATCACAGCGGAAGCTCGGGTTGCCATATGTGGCAGGGTAAAGGAGCGTGTTTATTAGAGGATGGGGAGAGGACCAATGAGGTGAGAGCAGCGCGAGTATTTAAAGACCTTTATTTTGGCATCTGTTTGCGTGGCTTGTTGATTCCGGGCTTTCTCCCCCCTGGCATTTCCTGTCCCGCCCCAGGTTATCTCCAGTTTGATTTGTAGCATTTCTGGTGGTGTAGACATTTGAATGGTGGCTGTATGCAGTCTCAGCTAACATAGCGAATGTGTGTGTGCTGGCTGGCGGACTGAACCGCGGCAGATTGAGTACCCATATATCGGGCATTTGGGCGGTGTTTATCTGCTCATCTAAACGGAGAGATTTACTGCTCATGCTAACGGTGTGTGAGTGTTGACTGGCAGATTGGTCTGCGCGCATTGTGAGTAACCATACACGGAGCGCGTGAGTGACGTCATCTAAAAATGGAACTTCCTCATCTGTAGATTCTATCTGGTGGGAGGACGTTAAGGAGATGCCGCTGCTGTTTTGCTTATTTGGTTTATTGTTTTGATTCCTTATAGTTTCTTTTGGTTGTTTGGGGTTACAGTTGTTTTGTCTCACTGTGGGGGATTTATTTTGTAATTACAGTGTGTGAACTTCCACTAGTATTTATTATGTCTAGTGATTTTCCTTAACATTATTTCAGACTAATTTGTGGTTTGTTTTTCATCATAATCCATTTAGGTGTGGCGTTGGATTCTGTCCCGCCAATTAAGCACTGCTCCTTGTTAGCCTCACTTGTGAGGAGGCGGGAGTGCTCTTGACGTGACACCCTTGTGTATGTTATTGTGTGTTTGTGATGGTATAAATGTTCTTTTAATCCATTGACCATCTTTTGTGTGTGTGTCTCCAGGAGCCAGTGTATTCGTGGTGGAGCAGGGGAGGCCGGTTGTCGTGATCTAGAGGCACGCATATCACAGTGTGTGATTTTACATTGACACGATTTTCTTGCAGTGCTTTGCCGTCTGATTTGGGGTGAGGGAGGGTTGGATGACCTCTCGATTGCGCCCGGCCTGCCTTGTCCATGAGAAACCTGGCTCTGAACAGAAGTGTTTGATACCATGTGATTTTAAGAATAATTGTGATGTTTTAGCTACAATAAAATATATTTTGGATTGTGACCCTAGTCTCACTGGTTTAAGTCTTTGCCCTCAGTGAGTAATACTTACCTGTGTGTCCTCCGTTAAGGTATTTCCCTGGTTTTTCACCAGGGTGGCGTAGTCTGGTATAAATTTATTGTGGTTTCTAAATCTCTTGCTTATAAGTGCGCCACATTTTGGCGTAGTCGGCATTGGTTTACCTAGTAGGGCGGGGACTTTTAGGTGAGACTTGGGTATAATTGTGTCTGTTTCGATTTTTGTTTTTTTCCCTATAGGCAAAACAGCAGTGTGCATACATCGCAAAACTGTATTACTTTTTCGTGGTTTTTTCTCTTTTAGGGTGAGTATAGTTGACGATCATGGAGGAGGAAATGCAGGAGTTGCGAGAGTTAGTGGCACAGTTGAGAGCAGACAATGACCGGTTGCGTCGTGAGAGTGAGCAGGTCCCAGGTGAGTTACCGGGCCCTAGCACTACTCCTGTTGTAGCCACTGCGGCTGTGTCAGGTCCTCCCCAGCCAGTGGCAATCGAGACCGTGGTGCCGGAGCGTTTTGTTTTTGTCCCTAGGGACAGACGGTGTCCAAAATTTTGTGGCAGATCAGGCACCGGTATTGATGAGTGGGTGGAGGAGGCCGAGGCCTGCATGCGTGCTCGTTATTTATCAAAGATTGATAAAGCGTTCTTTCTTTTTGATCATTTGGAGGGTGAAGCACGGGAAGAGATTAGACATCGTCCTAGTGAAGATCGGGGAGATCCAGATAGGATTATTAGGATTTTGCGCGAGTTGTATGGTTGCTCTCAATCGTATGTGGCACTTCAAGAAGCTTTCTTCTCCAGGAGGCAACAGGAGGGGGAATCTCTGTTAGAGTTTTCCCTTGCTTTGATGTCTCTTCTGGAGAAGGTTAAACTGCAATCACCCAATGCTATCCCTAACGCTGAAATTGTGTTGCGTGACCAATTTGTTGAGTATGTAGCCGATAGTGCTCTCCGCCGGGAACTCAAGCAGTTGGTTCGCCGCCAGCACACCGCTACTTTATTGGATATACGTGGGGAAGCGATTAGATGGGAGCGGGAGGGGATGCCAGGGGGTGCGAGAGGTAGGAGTCAGTCGGTCCCGATGGCTTATGGCATTCAGTATGGAGTACAGGGAAATTCTCAGTCCGAGTTGCGGGAGTTACGTGAGATGTTAAAAACGCAGCAGTTACAGTTAGATCAACTCACTCAGAGTGTCGCAGGTATTCGCTACCCCCAACAAAGTCGTCGGCCTGGCCGTGCGGATACATTACTCTGTCATCGGTGTCAGAGACCGGGCCATTTTGCCCGTGAATGTGATGGAGAACGCATCCACCCACCTCCCTCTTTAAACCGTGGCGAGTCGCCTTCTATGAGGGCTGGGCGGACTGGCTCTCAACCGACGGAAAACTAGGTCCCACCGAACTGCAGAGTCACTGTTCGGATGGGGAAGGTCGTGACTCAGGGACTTCAGGCTCCCGGCCGCATTTAATGGCATCGTGTCCTCATCTCGTTGTTGGTATGGGGGGGGTACAGGTGCCCTGTTTGATTGATACTGGCTCCATGGTGTCCACGATTACAGAAGGCTGTTTTTCGGAACAGTTTGCACCATGGGGCCAGGATCGTCTCAGGGCATGCCAGTGGTTACAACTCCATGCGGCTAACGGGTCATTGATACCATATGTGGGATATATTGAGCTGGACGTTGAGCTTTGTGGTCGGGTGATTCCGCGGTGTGGCGTGTTGGTGGTCAGAGATCCTCCCGGTGGCATCGGTACTCGAGTCCCTGGTATTCTGGGAATGAATGTGTTGAGCCGGTGCTATCGGGAGCTCTTTGGGCAGCATGGCCCCGGCCTATTTGATACGCCGCCCGTGTTGGGGGCCTCTAACGCGGTGTTTCAGGCATTACAACATTGTCGCCAGGTAAGCTGTGTCCCTCAGGATGGTTACATGGGCAAGGTTCGTTTGCGGGGCCGTAGGGCGTGTCGTATTCCAGGCGGCACTATGAAAATTGTGGCCGCCACTTGCCCTGGATACCTTGCTGGGGAAACCGTGCTTTTTGAGCCACCAGTAACTGGGTTGGCAGCTGGTCTTTTGGCGTCATCAGCCTTAATCCAGGTGATACGGGGTACGGTTTACGTGCCAGTTATCAATGTAGGTGAGACGGATGTATTGCTTTTTCGGAACTCCATGCTGGGCACGGTACAACAGGTATATATTGTGAGCTTGCCCCGTGGTGTTTCAGAAGTTAAATCTGTGTCTGCGTCAATTAATCTTCAGATTCCTACGGTTCTTTCTTCAGTGCAGGAGCAAATCGAGAGTCTCGATTTGTCCATGTTGACGGTGACTGAACAAGAACAGGTTAGGTCTTTGCTGGTAAGGTTTCAGACAGTCTTCTCTGCGTACGAGGGTGATTTGGGATGTACTCAGCTTCTTTCTCATGATATTCCTCTAACAGATTCGGTCCCAGTTCGGCAAAGGCATCGGCGGATTCCGCCATCAGAGTATGACGTGGTAAAAACGCACATCAACCAGTTGCTGGAAACGAGCATTATTAGAGAGAGCTGTAGCCCCTATGCCTCCCCCATTGTGTTGGCTAAAAAGAAGGACGGTTCATTGCGTATGTGTGTAGACTATCGGCAGCTGAATGCAAAGACTCGCAAAGATGCTTTTCCCCTCCCACGTATAGAGGAAACCTTGGACTCACTGACGGGGGCCCAGTGGTTTTCCACTATGGACCTCGCCAGTGGGTACAACCAGGTTCCTGTCACGGAGGAGGATAAGTGTAAAACGGCTTTTTGTACCCCATTCGGCCTTTTTGAATGGAACCGAATGCCGTTTGGGCTCTGTAATGCCCCAGGCACCTTTCAGAGGCTGATGGAGAGGTTGTTTGGGGACCAGCAGTGTCAGTCCCTTTTGCTGTACTTGGACGACATAGTGGTGTTTTCCTCCTCCGTGACACAACACCTTGAGCGGCTGGAGGTTGTTTTAAGTCGGCTTGAGCGAGAAGGGTTGAAGGCCAAGTTAACTAAGTGTGTGTTCTTCCAGCAGGAAGTAGGTTATCTGGGACACGTCATTTCAGCCAACGGGGTCTCGACCGATCCAAAAAAAGTAGAGGCAGTGAAGCAATGGCCGCAACCTATGGGGGTAGCAGAGCTCCGTTCTTTCTTAGGGTTTGCCAGTTATTACAGACGGTTTGTAGAGGGGTTCGCCCGATTGGCGGCCCCACTGCACCGTTTGGTGGCTGAGTTTGCTGGCCGTAAGCTTAGAACTCGGACAGAGTTGAGTTTCCGCACGGCCTGGACAGAGCAGTGTCAGGGGAGCTTCGAGGAGTTGAAGAATAGGCTCACCTCTGCCCCTGTATTAGCATATGCTGACTTTTCCCTTCCCTTTATCCTGGAGGTAGATGCTAGCCATGGAGGCCTGGGGGCAGTTCTATCCCAGGAGCAGGGAGGGAGGGTCCGGCCTATAGCCTATGCTAGCCGCAGTCTTAGGCCCACTGAGCGTAACATGTCGAATTACAGCTCCATGAAATTAGAGTTCTTGGCGCTCAAGTGGGCCATGACCGAGAAGTTTAGAGACTACTTGCTGGGGCAGAGGTGTGTCGTCTTCACGGATAACAACCCTCTTAGCCACCTGGCTACAGCCAAATTGGGGGCCACAGAGCAGCGTTGGGCAGCCCAATTGGCCGCTTTTGACTTCGAGCTGAGGTATCGCTCTGGGAGGTGCAACCGGAATGCGGATGCCCTTTCCAGACAGGGTCCCTCTAGTCCAGAGGAATTGGGACAGTTGCTGCCAGGGACAAATTTACCAGCCATGGTGAGGCAAGCTGGAGAAATAAGAGTGGGTTCTCAGGCAGTGGTTACTGTACTGCCGGCTTTGGCTGTAGATATGCAGTCATTACAGGAGAAGGACTCTGTCATTGGTGAACTGTTGCGGTTTTGGAGACGTGGGGTTCCCCCTAATGCCGACGAGCGTCGGCAGTTGCCTAAGGCTGTGATAATCTTGTTGCGCCAATGGAGCAGGTTGTGTGAGCAGGATGGAGTACTGCACCGTCGTGTGTTCTGCTCTGAGGGAGGAGAAGAGGCACTTCAAGTGGTGTTACCTTCACGGTTACACCATGAAGTGTTGATGTCACTTCACCAGGAGCATGGGCACCAAGGGGTGGAACGCACCACTGAACTGGTAAGGCAGCGTTGCTATTGGCCAGGTCTGACGTCAGATGTGGCACAATGGTGTCGAGAATGTGAGCGATGCCAGGTCTCCAAAGATAACCAACTTCGTTCTAGTGGCTTTATGGGCCATTTGTTGGCTTCTAGGCCAAATGAGATATTGGCCATAGATTTCACTGTGTTAGAGCCAACTCGTTCAGGGCTGGAGAACGTGCTTGTTATGACCGACGTTTTTACGAAATACACCTGGGCGGTGCCCACACGAGACCAACGGGCAGAAACAGTGGCCCAAGTTCTGGTGCAGGAGTGGTTTTACAGGTTCGGTGTCCCTGGTCGGATTCATTCCGATCAGGGCCGGAACTTTGAGTCCTCCTTAGTACGACAGCTTTGTGCACTGTATAAGGTTGAAAAGTCACGCACGACCCCTTACCATCCGTCCGGGAATGGACAGTGCGAAAGGTTTAATAGGACGCTGCATAACCTTTTGCGTGCTCTGCCAGTATCCCGGAAAATGGACTGGGCCTCATGCCTCCCACAAGTGCTATTTTGTTATAACACTACCCCACATCAGACGACTGGCGAATCCCCATACCTTTTAATGTTCGGACAGGAGCCAAGACTTCCGGTGGACTTCCTTTTGGGTAGAGTCCAGGAGGTTGGGGTTGGTAGTGTGCATGAGTGGATAAGGGAACATCAGGCAAGGCTTCAGGTTGCTTTTGAAGGGGCACAGGGCCGACTTGAAGCTGCGGCCAGTCGCCGTAAAACACAGCATGATGCTCATGTCCGTGATACGCCACTGGGGGAGGGCCAGCTAGTTTATCTGCGTGAATATGGCGTTAGAGGTCGCCATAAAATTCAGGACCTGTGGAGCCCAGTGGTGTATCAGGTCGTAAGGGCACCCAAGGAGGGAGGGGTAGTATATACCATCGCACCCGTGGGCGACTTGGAAAAGGGTAGGTGTGTTCATCGTTCTGCGTTGAAGGCCAGAATCCGGCAAGTTGGTTCGGGTCCAGCCCTAACACCTCCCCCGGAGTTGGAGGAAGAGGTACTTTCAGCAGAAAATCCCTTTGAGGATGTTGATCTGCTGATGGAGATACCGGTGACCATCCCGGTACGTCAGGAGCTGGTCCCTCGTGTGCCGGTGTCCGTTGGAGCTTCTACTGCCCAGACTGGGCTGGCGGGGTCTGGAGAGGTGGCCCCGGTTGTTGCTGGCCACGAGGTTCCCGACTCCGCCTCGAGTGTATCACCTGGGCCAGTTAGCTCGCTGGGGGTCCAGTCAGGGGTGGATGGGGCCCCCCTGAGGAGAACCGGGAGGGCTACTGCTGGGCAGCATTCAAATCTGCACCGTCTACCGCGAGCTGTTGAGGGAGGGATAAGATCTGCCACCACACCAGGAGCTGGCTCTAACCAGATTTCAGCGTGGTTTAGGCCCTGGGATGTAGGACGGGAATAGTCTGAGTAGCTGTATTTGGGCCATCAGCGGGTCGCTGATTTAAAAAAAACCCAGGGTAGGATGTGGCAGGGTAAAGGAGCGTGTTTATTAGAGGATGGGGAGAGGACCAATGAGGTGAGAGCAGCGCGAGTATTTAAAGACCTTTATTTTGGCATCTGTTTGCGTGGCTTGTTGATTCCGGGCTTTCTCCCCCCTGGCATTTCCTGTCCCGCCCCAGGTTATCTCCAGTTTGATTTGTAGCATTTCTGGTGGTGTAGACATTTGAATGGTGGCTGTATGCAGTCTCAGCTAACATAGCGAATGTGTGTGTGCTGGCTGGCGGACTGAACCGCGGCAGATTGAGTACCCATATATCGGGCATTTGGGCGGTGTTTATCTGCTCATCTAAACGGAGAGATTTACTGCTCATGCTAACGGTGTGTGAGTGTTGACTGGCAGATTGGTCTGCGCGCATTGTGAGTAACCATACACGGAGCGCGTGAGTGACGTCATCTAAAAATGGAACTTCCTCATCTGTAGATTCTATCTGGTGGGAGGACGTTAAGGAGATGCCGCTGCTGTTTTGCTTATTTGGTTTATTGTTTTGATTCCTTATAGTTTCTTTTGGTTGTTTGGGGTTACAGTTGTTTTGTCTCACTGTGGGGGATTTATTTTGTAATTACAGTGTGTGAACTTCCACTAGTATTTATTATGTCTAGTGATTTTCCTTAACATTATTTCAGACTAATTTGTGGTTTGTTTTTCATCATAATCCATTTAGGTGTGGCGTTGGATTCTGTCCCGCCAATTAAGCACTGCTCCTTGTTAGCCTCACTTGTGAGGAGGCGGGAGTGCTCTTGACGTGACACCCTTGTGTATGTTATTGTGTGTTTGTGATGGTATAAATGTTCTTTTAATCCATTGACCATCTTTTGTGTGTGTGTCTCCAGGAGCCAGTGTATTCGTGGTGGAGCAGGGGAGGCCGGTTGTCGTGATCTAGAGGCACGCATATCACAGTGTGTGATTTTACATTGACACGATTTTCTTGCAGTGCTTTGCCGTCTGATTTGGGGTGAGGGAGGGTTGGATGACCTCTCGATTGCGCCCGGCCTGCCTTGTCCATGAGAAACCTGGCTCTGAACAGAAGTGTTTGATACCATGTGATTTTAAGAATAATTGTGATGTTTTAGCTACAATAAAATATATTTTGGATTGTGACCCTAGTCTCACTGGTTTAAGTCTTTGCCCTCAGTGAGTAATACTTACCTGTGTGTCCTCCGTTAAGGTATTTCCCTGGTTTTTCACCAGGGTGGCGTAGTCTGGTATAAATTTATTGTGGTTTCTAAATCTCTTGCTTATAAGTGCGCCACACATAGAAATGACACGCGCTTGATACTGCACATGCGCGGTGGCTGGAGCAACCTGAAATATGAGCTTTTTTACGCAATTTGAGCATCATAGAAAACATTTGTGACAGTTCAACTGAGATTTTGTTGCTGATTTTAAATATATTATTTAAATATAATTTCAAATCAAACTTCAACAGTGCGTCACACGTAGACAGCACTTACTTTTTTCTCATGTTTGTCCACAATATGCATGAAGGATGCCCGGACAGAAGAGGTGCCCGTGGGTTTAACTTCTTTATATTCGTTGTTTTTTAGCTTTTTTCACACATCACTCATGAAGGTAACCATTATTATTACCGTGCGCTTGCAGAGAGAGCGAGCGAGAGAGAGAGAGAGAGAGAGAGAGAGAGAGAGAGAGAGAGAGAGAGAGAGAGAGCGCGTGAGGCGAGCGAGCAAGAGAGAGAGATCGCTCGTGTTTTTCTTCTTTCTTTTTTTTAAACCTTATTTCCCGGCTCACACTTTTCTTATCCTAATTTTACAGTTGCAAGTTACAAAAAACACACAAGCAGTGCTGACTGACTCTGATCACGGGCAGGTGTTCTCCGAGTCCGGATCGACTCGGGTATTGCACACAATGTTAAACAGACCCATATTATAATCCATATTATAGCGACCAGTAATATTCAATATATCACCCACCTCTAGAAATAATGTTTGTAATGTTTTTTTTATTTTTTTGCATTTGCATTTGGAGAATACGATGTTAAGTTACTATTTGTGTTTTTGTAATATTTTGTGCTTATCTGGAGTTATTTTATGTTTAATTTTGTATGATCAGTATAGATGTGTTATTGGAGATCCTGTGCAAGCTGTGTGGAATCACAGAGCCGTATTGATGATGTGAAGTTATTGTTAATTATGAATTAATGCCCAGCCATGATGACACTCTGATCACACACTACAAGCTAAAACACTGCTATCAAGTCTATAGCTTTTAAATGCAAAATGCTCAATTTGCATGGGTCTTGGGTTATTTATATATATTCAAGTTATGATTAATTCCCTGTAAAGTAGGAATAAAAACGATTGTTAAAATGTCCTCTATTTGATTTAAAGCCCAGTGTCAGTGAAGATGCTGTGGTGCGTGGGATCTGGTGTTTGTGGGAAACGTGAAGGGACCTCTCCCAGCATTCTACTGTGATGTTGCCCTGACGACTGAGGTCATTCATCACATAGGTGATGCAGTTGTGGTCAGAAGTTTACACACACCTTGCAGAATAAACTGCTTCATCAGGGCAGTACTAAATAAAAAGACAACATGCTATTTTTTATGATCCCTCTTATTGTTAAAATTATTATTATTATTATTATTTTAACAGATACAGCAGTGTGAATATAAACTTTGGAGCGCAACTGTACATCTATCGCTTTCATTTAATTGAGCCAATTATAATAATGGATAGATCTGTTTTATAAACAATAGTTTTCTTTCTGTTTTCTTTTTCTTTCCTCAAGGTATATATTTTTTGCTTTCCTGCCTCTTTGGAACATGTCCATTCTCATCTACTGTGGAGAGATGGAGCGCAAGTTTTCTGCCGATGGAGAGCTTCTGGAACATTGACATAAACTTTCCAACAACTTCAGAATAGTTGGTGATGAACAATTTAAAAAACAAAATTGTGCCTTTGGAGTTCTTCAGGTTTTTTGTTGTTGTTTGTTTTACTTTCATTCACCGTAATGCTGGAATGGGCAGTATGGGCAGTAACATCTCCTCATCACTGACTCTCAACACTGGAGCCCCTCAGGGCTGCGTTCTCAGCCCACTCCTGTACTCCTTGTACACACATGACTGTGTGGCAACCCACAGCTCCAACACCATCATCAAGTTTGCTGACGATACGACAGTGGTAGGTCTCATCACTGACAATGATGAAACGGCCTACAGAGAGGAGGTACACACTCTGACACGGTGGTGTCAGGAGCACAACCTCTCCCTCAACGTCAGCAAGACCAAGGAGCTGGTGGTCGACTTCAGGAGGAATGAGAGAGAACACCGCCCCATCACCATCGATGGAGCACCGGTGGAGAGAGTCAGCAGCTTCAAGTTCCTTGGTGTCCACATCACAGAGGAACTCTCATGGTCCGTCCACTCCGAGGCCGTTGTGAAGAAGGCTCATCAGCGCCTTTTCTTCCTGCGACGGCTGAGGAGGTTTGGAATGAACCGCCACATCCTCACACGCTTCTACAGCAGCACCATAGAGAGCCTGCTGACTGGCTGCATCACCACCTGGTACGGCAACAGTACCGCCCGCAGCCGCAAAGCCCTGCAAAGGGTAGTGCGCACGGCCAGCTGCATCATCGGAGGTGAGCTTCCCTCCCTCCAGGACATTTATGCCAGGCGGTGTGTGAAGAGAGCTCAGAGGATCATCAGAGACTCTAGCCACCCGAACCATGGGCTGCTCTCACTGCTGCCATCAGGCAGACGGTACCGCAGCATCAGAACACGCACCAGCCGACTCCAGAACAGCTTCTTCCCACAAGCAATCAGACTACTTAACTCCTGATCCATCAGGATCATAACACACTCTGGACAGAATATCACTCCGCACAACCCACTGTAGATACACACACATTATATACACATTTATTTATCATATAGCATCTATTGCACTTTGGATTTCAATTTGTGAATAATATTGTATACTGCACATTGTATATTATTATTATTATAGCTTAATGTATACTGTTTAATGTATGTTTAGTGTATATTGTTTAAAGTATATGTATATTGTAAGTATGTGTATATTGTTTAAAGCTGTGAGAACTACACTCACATTGTGTAAATTATTTATTGTTTATTGTAGTGTATACTGTGCTGTGAGTAATTGTGTGCGCATCAGATGTGTAATCTGTTGTTGCTTAAATGTTGTACATGTCATGTCATGACTGCTATGTTGCTCGGAACTGCACCTAAGAATTTCACCAACTGTTGCACTTGTGTACATGGTTGAGTGACAATAAAGTGATTTGATTTGATTGATTTGATTTGAATAAGATTTTAGAATAAACCTTCTGGTCCTAACTTTGGTGCTAGTAAAGGTTTAAGAGCTTATAAGTTTGGTAACACTTTACAATAAGATCTCATTTGTTAACATTATTTAATGTGTTAGCCAACATGATCTAACAGTGATGAGCAATATTTTTTTTACAATGAGGACAATCCTCATTGTCCTCCAGACGCTTAATTTGTGTTTGTGTGAATTGTTTCTTGGGATTTTCTTGTGCAACAACAAAAAGGTTTGTGTATTTGTTTTACAGATCGTTTTGTCAATAAATGTAGAGGCTTTCAATTTGTTTTTGTTTATTATACTAAATTGCAGCTGTATTAGAAAAATTTATTTAATTATATAATAGTGTAGATGTAAATTACGCTAAAGTTTACTTTAGTTCACATTAATTGCTTCTCAATAGATTGAGTAGTGCACTTTAAATATATTTTGAAGATATTAGAAGCAATTATGAAAGTACATATAAAATTGTATTAAAGTCCCACTTAAGTTGTTCCAAAAGATCACTCTTAATGGCAACATTTTATTTCACCTTAATATGTGATACATTTGAAATCAATTAAACTTAATGTGCATTCAGTGCGCCGAAAACATTGTGTATTTTTAGCTGACATTAAAGTATATTTTAGTTCACATTAATTGCTTGTCAGTACATTTAAAAGTACACTTTTAACATATTTTAAAGTACATATAAAAATATACTAAAATCTCACTTAAGTGGTTCAAAAAATTACTCAACAGTTCAATGTCACGGTGTGACTTTTTCCTGGGGCGGAACCATAGTGGCAGAGATTTGTTCCGCCCGGATCAAACACCACTACTTCCGGGTTCCCGTCCCCGCGCCAAAATCATAGAGAATCGGCGGCAGGTGCTCCAATAAACAGCGAGATCTCCGGATTGGGTGAAGGGGAGGTAGGAGGAGTACAAAGAGGGCCTCCAGAAGTCAGTCGGGGTCAGTCATTGCAGCGGTCACACACAGCCGCAGCTGTTAGTTCCGGGTCGGGCTCAAGCTGAGCGTGGTGGTAGCCGCTTCCAGCCGTTGCGGCGAGAGGATCTGGGCATCTGGGCAAACAAAGGATAACACGAGGTGGATATTGTGGACTGAGCGATCAAAGATCCGGAGAGCTATAAAGAGAAGAAAAGAGACGAGGCTGAGTATAATACAGACCGAGTTTTGCATTGTGATTCAAGTGTCAAGTGTGTGTTCGATTCTGAGAAGTTACATGCAGGACAGTTGCCGGAAGTGCTGGTGAGCAAATCCCTTCGGGAGAGAGAGCACCGCGGCCAGGACGCGAGCCAGACACTGGAAGAGAGAACAAGACGAGCACACGGGTTGATCAATGTGTGAGTACCCTGAGAAACGTATACAGTAACAACTTCATCGGAGGTTTATCATCTGTGAGCCTTGTGACGTTGAAACTAGGAAAACGAGTGGCCCCACCGCGGAGAGTGAGCGTGGGAGAGCCAGAGCCGGCGGGCAGTGAAAGCCGCCGGGGTGGTGTAGCAGCAACGTCCTTTTCGTTGGTTCTTCGCTATACCAGCGCTTCAGCGATCTTCCCTTCCCCCCGGGATAAACGACGCGGGAAAAGTGGTCTCTGGACCTTAAGTACACTTGGTTGGTGTGTAGAGTGCCGTGGGTGAGTCAGCATTTTGACTTTGAGAGTGTACACTTGGATTCTGCTGTGCTGTGCTGTGTGTGTGTGTGCGTGTCGTCCCCGAGACCATTATCCAGGCTGACCCACTCTCTGGGGAAGGTACGATCCCGAAGCTGGCGGAGTAACTAGCCCTAACTATTCACGCTGTGAACCTCACCCTACTCTCTGTCTCTACGTGGGTAGCACGACCGGAGCCACGTAAGCACTCTCTTGAATAGCCATTGATACGTGCTTGTGTCAGAGGAAATTGTGTGTGCGTGTGCAGGGCCCGAGGAGAGGAGAACGCTACATACTCCCGGAGCAAAGTCATACTTACCTGCATTTACCTGTGTGAAGCCATCTAGAGAAGCGCCCGATCCAGCCCCACCGCCGTGGTCAAGCCCCTTAAGCCACCGCTATCACAGAGCCGGAACAAGGAGAGATAAACGGATGAACCGTGTCTACGGAGTCTGTGAGTGATATCCATTGAGCAAAGTCATACTTACCTGTATTTAACTGTGTGAAGCCATCTAGAGAAGCGCCCGATCCAGCCCCACCGCCGTGGTCAAGCCCCCTGAGCCACCGCTATCACAGAGCCTGGAACAAGGAGAGAGAAACGGATGAACCGTGTCTACGGAGTCTGTGAGTGATATCCTTGGAGTGAAGTTATACTTACCTGTATGCCAAACAAAAGTCCCAGTATTGGCCCAGATCCAGCGGATGCCCCGGAGGTACCGACTCCTATGATACCGGCCCCTTGATACGTTCTGAAAGGAAGCCGTCAGAGTACGCCCGAAAGAGAGAGGTACCCCTGTCGCCCCCGTTCCCCTGTACTTACCCATTCTACCCCTGTGTTCAGGAGAAGGAGCAAGCCGTGGCGTAGATCCCCCGAAAGGTCCACCCTGGGAAACAGAAAGAAAGAGTCAAGTGAGCACATAGCAGGACATGGAAGCCAGACATTGAGAAAAAGGACGAAACGACTTATCTGAGGTTCTCCTGCGGAAAGAGCCGGCGAGCTCTGAGGCGTTGTCCTCACTCTCCATTCCTCTTGGATTTTAGCCCCCCTCACTTCCCCTTTCCCCCAATTTTAAGTAAATTAATAAAGACGTGTAATTTTAAACTTTACTCCAGTGTCCTCGTGTGTCTGGTCGTCTGGGGTATCACTGGGAACCTCCCCGAGGTGAAAAAGAAGGGAGGAGCGGGACTCACGCGGTCCGCTCCGACCTGTGACATCAACTAATTGCATTTTAACATGAACTTAAGCTGTGATACATTTGAAATTAATTACAAATCAAATGCACTTAAGGGGTGAAAATATTACATTTAATTCACACTTAAGTGTATACCTTTAAAGTATATTATTTGTGCAATAAGTACACTTTAAATAAGTACACTAAAGTGCACTTTGTTTCACAAGGGTACGCACAAAGAAATGTACAAATACATAAAGGTAAAAATAAATAAATGTATAAATACATAAATAAAGGAGCGACGGCTTGTGGTACCATCACAGAGAGGCAGAAAATCCCTTTCCAGAACATTTACATTCAACGTTCCCAGCTGGTGGAACGATCTTCCCACCGCCATCCGAAACGCAGAATCATTGACATCATTCAAAAGTCAACTAAAAACTCATCTCTTCCGTGAGCACTTAACCTCATAAAAAAATTAATTTAAAAAAACTTTCTTTTCCTCTTTCTTCCCTTTTTCCCTCCCTACTCTAGCCTGTGCTACACTGAGCAATGTACACGGTCTCAGTATTTCAGGCACTTGTTGCGCTTACTCGACTCTTCATGACCAATCAAATGTATAAATAAATAAAAGAGAATAAATAAAAATAAAAAATGTGGAAAAAAATAAATATAGCCTATACATAAATAAGGAAATACATGTATAAATAATGTTTTTGGTGCATTTCTATGTATATTTATTTATATATTTATGTATTTATTTTTGCTTTTTTACATTTCTTTGTATATTTATTTATGTATTTATTTTTAATTTTGGCAGACTTGGCATTCCATAGGATTGTGAGATTTACTGAATTCGATCATTTTGTGACAGATTTTAAAGGTACATCCAGTCACAATTGCTGATAAAACTGAACCTAAGCATAGTTATTTTTTGAGATATTCATAAACTGAAGGCACAATCATCATCTCAGGTTTTAATAAGGAAAGACAGAGAAGGCGGTCTACATAAACCACACCCACATGAACACTTCACAACACGCAGACTCACACAATCATTCATTTACTGTTAACCTTCAGTTTATAAAGCCAGTTAAACCTTCTCAACATGGAGAGATGCTTTCTACTGATTCTTATATCCACACCAGGTATAAAACCTTCATCTAAACAGACTCAAATATAATGCACATTAAAATGTTTTGACTATACAGTATATTTATATATTTTAAATATAATTCTATATTACAATAATGAAACCACATTTTGTTGAAAAAACTATTTTTGGTATTGTATTTTTCATTTATAAATGTTAAACATTTGGATAAGTAGACAAACCGCCTGACCCGTGGTGAAATCTGTCCATTTCTCGTGCAGGGTTTTTGTCTGACAGCATTGGACCAAAAGACACGGAGACTAATATTAACAGAAATGAAGGAGAGCGTGTGATGCTGAGCTGCTTGTATGATGCAACCAGCGATTACATCTATCTCTACTGGTACAGACAGTATCCTAATAAAGAACCTGAATATTTACTGTGGAAAGGTGCTCGATCACGGAGTAGTTATGAAAATATACCAGACCCTCGGTTTCAGTCGACTACATCCCGCTCCTCCACTGAACTCAGTATTACCAGTGTAACTCTGTCAGATTCAGCTCTCTATTATTGTGCTCTGGGAGTTGGAGCCCAGTGACACAAAGAGCCTGAGACGCTTTACAAAAACTCACATTCATTTTTCACTTTGATCTCAAGCCACATCAAACCCACAATCTATAATTCTCATAATATCATTACACCAGTGGAAACACCTGTGTGTGGTTACGGATGGAAATTTAGTTCAAGTAATAAAGGCAAATTAGAGAAAAATAAAAAGAGATTAATATAAAAACTAGGGCTGGCTGAGCAGGAGCTTGAGTGGGGTCAGCAGGACAGGCAGATCAGACTCTGACAGGACTGGATTCAGGGTGAGGAAGGGGAACCCTACAAAGATGGCTGCTCCAAGAGAGACACAGCTGATGTAGTGGGCATGGGACAGTGCAGGGAGCTTGGGTGAAACCAGCACGGCAGATGGCTTGGGCGAGGCCGGCAGGGCAAACAGTTTGGATGGAGCCGGCAGGGCAGGGCTTGGTGATGGCCTCTGTGGGCATATCGGGGAGAGCAGGGAGCTCTGGAACCACCAGACACTCCGAGATGGAGGAAGCTTTTCTTCTCTTCCTCCTCTTGCATTGGTGAGGTGATGGTGTGGAGATTGCTGCCTCTTGGGGAACAGCAGCATTCATGGCCATCTCAGGAAAAGCTGCAGCTTTTTTGACCACCACTGGGGGAGCTGCAGTTTCTACAGCCACTTCTGGGAGAGCTCCAGCATCCTTAGCAGGAGGATTCTCTTGGCAATCGAGGAAATCCACAAATCCCCCAAAAGTCAGGTGATCCAGTCCTCTCATTGGCCACCAGGTGAGGGGCTCATCAAGGGCATAGTTAAACAGGTCCTTGAGAGCCGCATCATTGAACCCCAGTCCCTCTGCAGCACCACTGAACTCCAGGGCAATCTCCCTCAGGTCAGTCCCCTGTTGACGGAGGGAGCTCAAGGTCTTTAATGGGAGCATGCTTTGGTAGAGAGGGCTGGAGACAGTGGAGGCTGATGGATGGTGCGAGCCCTTCTTCCGCTTCATCCTGCATTGCCTCCTCCTCACTAGTTTCTTGAGTAATGATCTGATGAAGAACATCATGCACAGAGAGCTTCTTCACCATTGTGCTGCCACAAAATGAATGACAAGCAAGGCACTGTGAGGCATTTATATGTGTCTGTGCTATAACACCTACACTCACCTAAAGGATTATCAGGAACACCTGTTCAATTTCTCATTAATGCAATTATTAATCAACCAATCACATGGCAGTTGCTTCAATGCATTTAGGGGTGTGGTCCTGGTCAAGACAATCTCCTGAACTCCAAACTGAATGTCGGAATGGGAAAGAAAGGGGATTTAAGCAATTTTGAGCGTGGCATGGTTGTTGGTGCCAGACGGGCCGGTCTGAGTATTTCACAATCTGCTCAGTTACTGGGATTTTCACGGACAACCATTTCTATGGGTTTACAAAGAATGGTGTGAAAAGGGAAACACATCCAGTATGGGGCAGTCCTGTGGGCCAAAATGCCTTGTTGATGCTAGAGGTCAGAGGAGAATGGGCCGACTGATTCAAGCTGATAGAAGAGCAACTTTGACTGAAATAACCACTCGTTACAACCGAGGTATGCAGCAAAGCATTTGTGAAGCCACAACACGCACAACCTTGAGGCGGATGGGCTACAACAGCAGAAGACCCCACCGGGTACCACTCATCTCCACTACAAATAGGAAAAAGAGGCTACAATTTGCACCAGCTCACCAAAATTGGACAGTTGAAGACTGGAAAAATGTTGCCTGGTCTGATGAGTCTGGATTTCTGTTGAGACACTCAGATGGTAGAGTCAGAATTTGGCGTAAACAGAATGAGAACATGGATCCATCATGCCTTTCATTGTTTCTGAGCATGTCCATCCCTTTATGACCAGCATGTGCCCATCCTCTGATGGCTACTTCCAGCAGGATAATGCCCCATGGCACAAAGCTCCAATCATTTCAAATTGGTTTCTTGAACATGACAATGAGTTCACTGGACTAAAATGGCCCGTGGAACGGGAGCTTCGTGCCCTGGATGTGCATCCCACAAATCTCCATCAACTGCAAGATGCTATCCTATCAATATGGGCCAACATTTCTAAAGAATGCTTTCAGCTCCTTGTTGAATCAATGCCACGTAGAATTAAGGCAGTTCTGAAGGCCAAAGGGGGTCAAACACAGTATTAGTGGTGCTCCTAATAATCCTTTAGGGGAGTGTATATTTGTACATTTTCATCTGCTCCTGTGAGAACACCAAAGTCTCAAAACACAATGTCATAATATTTTGTCTGGAAGCTGTGATGAAACAAAGAACATGAAAGAAAGATTCTTTTGAATCAGGGTCACTGCTGACTAAAGCCAGTCCGCACATGCCTGTGTGTGTGTGTGT